>JAJOZX010003580.1:505000-517382 GCA_023014485.1 Bathynomus jamesi | reverse complement strand
ACAGTTAATCCGTTAAACACCATTAGCTCCCGAGTGCTCCTATAGAGTTCGTGATCCCCAGCTCAGGCCCTTACTTTTTTGATCCAAGCTGTGTGCACATGTACGCTAAACTACGAATAGTACATTCAGATGGAACGGAATGAGAAAAGGATTACGCTGTATACCCAGAAACAAACTTTCTACACACCATATTTAGTCAATGTGACGTGTATTTAAATCAGATCAACATCTCAGCAGGGTCTGGCTACTATCACCTACGAGCCTATCTGGAAAATGTCCAACTTTTCAAAAGAAGCGAAGGATACGTTTTTAACAGGCGAAGGCTATTATCAAGCTAAAGATGGAAGTAGTATAAAGACCAAATTTAAAAATTCTAAAAAGAAGATATATGAATGCCTCGGGCGCCTACACACAGATTTCACATTCCAGAAGAAGCTGCTTGTGAATGGGGTCTATATGAAAATAAAGCTCACTCGTACGAGCCCTGAGATTTATTTAAATCTGGGAGCTGACTATGAAGAGAGTTCGAAGCCTGTGGTGATTCATATTATGGAGACATATCTCCGCGTGCGTCGAGTGAGATTAAGCTCTGCTACACAAATAGAAATTGAAAAAAATTTACTACATGCCACAGTAAAATACCCAATTACTAGAGTCCAACTCAAACTGTATACGGTGCCCTCAGGGCTAACAACGAAGCAGCTAGAAAATGTTACTCTTGGAGCTCTACCTAAAAGGTTATTAAATGGAATGCAGGAACACGCTTCTTTGAATGGAAAACATTAAAAGTCCACATTTAACTTCGAAAATTTCGGCCTTAAAAATATAACCCTGTACATCAATGGGGTCGCCTTAGGTGGGATATTGGAAACGAATTATTCTACAGATGATGAGTTCCCGCTTTGCTCGAGAGCTTATAGTAATCTTGCACGTATTGCCGGTACTTGCAACGAATTAGAAATCGGCGTAACACAGAAGGAATTCGTTGAGAGGGTGAACCTTTACCCCTTTGACCACTCCCCCGACTTATCTGCGAGTATAAATACACACATAAGTCCACAGTAGGGTGGGAACATCTCAGTCAGATTGGAATTTGCAAAGCCGCTAGACGCGCCTGTTAGTGTAATAGTTTACCTCGAATCGCAAGCCTTAATAGAAATTGATAGGTTTAGAGATGTAGTCACAGACTTTTAAAAATGGACACGAATACACTCTAGAGCATGGGTCGGGGAACTTTTTTGGGTATTACCCAAAAATCTATTTGAGTAAAATGAAATTACCCCCAGACTTCAAAGTAAACAAAAACAAGCCAATTGCTCTTAAAATTGTTGCATATGGTGTCTCATACCGCACGCATTACCCCAAAATTTTTAAATTTACCCCATTGGGGTAATTTAACCCTGTTCGCCGATCACTGCTCTAGAGAGTAATGAATAGTGACCGATTCACACGGTCCAAATTTATCGGCGTGTTTGCGAAGAATGAAACGGTGAGACTTCCAACTACGAGACACTGCGGCGCACTTATTCTAAATACAGATGTTAGTGGCGGAGATGGGATTCATTGGATAGCCGTTTATTTTAAAAATAGGGAACGAATGTACTATTTTAATTAATTGCGTAAACATCCTTGGAATGATGCTATTATTGTAAAATTTCTCGATCAATTGCAAATTACCCAAATAGTCTGGAATCCATATCAATTCCAGAGCTACTACAGCAACATATGTGGCATTGTGGCAAAATTTTAGGCCGGGCTGAAACTCAAGATAGAATTAATCAGTCATTAACAGTTGGCTTTTGATATAAAAATAAGATTCCTGAAAAAAATAATTGGTGGCCACCAACGTGTGTCCGGCCACCCCCGTTTTTGTAAAAAACATCTAATGCCGCACTAGCAAAATCAGGAAAATGGCAATATCTCTTTTTTTTGAACATGCTAGAGAGATGGTTTGCATATCAAAAGATGCAGAATTTGATTTAGAACAAAGTATTGAGAGTGATATGTTTTCATAAAACCTTTAGTTTTGAGTTATTTTATTTTTAGAAAAACTAATTTTTGGGGCCCATAGACCCCTTTGGTACCCCATTGAAACACGTAAAAATGCAAAAACATTTAATGTTCAGGCGGAGCCTACTTACAAATCGCATTGAAATTGTCTCAAATCATACAAAAGTAAACACATGAAATACATAGTGGCATTTTATTCGGTATAATAACAGATAAACACAGTAAGCTGATTCGCATAATTACAATTAATGTATAGTAAATCTCTGTTTGTACGATTCTCTTTATGTGGGTTATCAGGACAATCACGTTGGAGGTTCCAGCAATAGTCTGCCATCATGTGTCTGTCCCATCTGCCTTGATACCTTTCCTCCATCACCTTGATATCTTGATGAAACCTCTCCCCTTGTTCCTCGCTAAAATCACCAAGATTATCCGGAAATCTGTGTAAGTGGCTATGGAGAAAGTGTACCTTTATGCTCATATTAGTACCCAACTTTTCAAAGTTTGTGAGCATGTTTTGCACCAGTTCTTCATAATTGTCTGCTTTGTGGCTACCCAAGAAGTTCTTGACAACTGAGATATAACTGCACCAGGCAGAAGCTTCAACACCATTCATAAATTTTGTGAAATTAGAATCCTTGATAAGTGTACGGATTTGAGGGCCATCAAAGATTCCAGCTTTTAGTTTTTCCATACTTAGTCCAGGGAACGATCTACAAATGTATTTGAAGCAATCGCCATCTTTGTCCAAGGCCTTAACAAATTGTTTCATTAGTCCCAGCTTGATATGAAGTGGTGGGAGGAGGATTTTTTCCCTGTCAACCAAAGGCTCGTTAATGATGTTCGCTGCACCTACAGTCATGTTTTCTCTTGAAGGCCATGTCAATTTTTTCCAATGATCTTGCCTTGCCCTACTATCCCATAAACAGATGAAACAAGGGTACTTCGTATATCCACTTTGCTGCCCAAGCAAGAAGTTTACCAACTTTAGATCAACACAAATAGGCATCTGGTGCTCATGATAGCAGAGTTTCTGCAGGACCATTTTGATATTTTCATATTCTTCTTTAAGTTTTGTTGAGTGAGCAATTGGAAGAGATGCATATCGGTTACCATTGTGCAATAAAACACATTTCAAGCTTCTACTGGAGCTGTCTATAAAAAGCCGCCAATCTCCTGGTCGATATTCCAGTCCCATTTGAAGAACAAGTCCAGGGATGTTATTGCAGTATACAAGTTCTTCATCTTGGCTGAAGTAAGGAAGAAGTCCCGCCTCTCTTGTCCGATAACCTGTTATTTTAGCTTCTGGCTGTAGACAGTTTTTCTTTAAGTCTGGATGCTAAAAGTTCAAATGCTTGCTTTGACAGACTGAGGTCCCGTATCAGATCATTGAGTTCGTCTTGGGAGAACTGCTGAGGTGTTGAAGTGCTTCCTTCATAGTCAATTCCACTACCACCACCTAAGTCCTGAATTTCTTCAAATTCTGACAACGGAAGGTCGAGCAGTGTGGTAAACACTGGTATGGGAACGTCTTCGCTGTGTGACACAGGTCGCCTTGCTGATTCCAAATTGGGATAATCCCACTTGAGTTTCTTGTATCGATTGAAACCTTTCACATTAACCACACAGAAATAACAATCGTCGTGGTGGTTTTTCGGCTCTCGCCACACCATAGGCACACCGAAGTTTAAACTTTTCCTTTCTCGATTTTTCCACTGTCGTAAGCATTCTACACAGGTTTTGCAAACCTTATGGGGAGCCCATGACTTGTCTTGGTCTCCAAGCGCCACGCCAAAATACGCAAGATAAGCTTGCTTTACAAAGTCTGTGATGTTTTTTCTTTGTTTTTGCAGAGTGTATTCGCCGCAAATGTAGCAGAATACATTAGGATTGTTTAAGCAGCCTCCTCGTGAAGAACTCATAGTTCTCTGAAAAAAGAAAACAATAAGATTATAAGTTCATTTCATATTGACTTATGTACACTAAGTACATGTATACAAATACATTACACGGACGAGAAACACGAAAAACACAACAGACAACACGTACCGCTCCAGTGCCAACTGTCAACTGACTACTGGTTGGGTGGCCGATGACTTATATACGGAGGGGGAATATTCTAGAATGATCGCGGAGTAAACACTAAGAATATTCGCGTGTCTCACCATCTAGAATGTTCCGGTAGTTTCCCATATGCACGCGTTATGGTTACGTTTCCTATTAATTGAGGGTATTCATTATCTCAAGAACTAGAGCCAAATCGGAAAAACTACTTTCATTTTGGAATTCAGCAACCCCAAAATACCCTAAATTCGTACGAATTTCCTTGGCAACGAAACAAAAAAAATTTTTTGTTGAGCTGTGTTATGCTTGATTAAAGAATAGAGGGTGGGGCTGCTTCATGAACTTTTTTTAAACGTAATAAATTGAAAACTTTTTTTTTTCAGGTGCCTTTGTTATAAGTTTCCAACTGCAATTTGTCATTGAATTCAACATTTGCAATATAAAGTATGACTTCTACAAGGAAAACAGTTGCTAAAGTACTTGGTGATGTACGTTTTATGCCAGCAGAACAGTTTCCTTTAGGGAAATTGCCTACGTTGAAGCAAGTTATTGAAAGGTGTTTGTGTTTCGGAGACTATAAAACAGATGCTGTACTGAGAGCTACTTCTGAGGAAGTAGGTAGGCTGAGGAGCCAGGTAAATGGAAATGATTGTCATACAGTTATAGGCGTTATGCTGTTATATTACTGTACTATAAAGTAATATTTCAATTACTTAAAAAAATTCTTTTTAAGTGACAACTGTCCAGTTAACTTTATTCCTTCCTTTTTCATTTTTATTTAATTGTAAAATTAATTACATTTATTTTCAGATGATTTCTACATCGACCATTTTACCCCGGAGAGTGGCAAAGGCATTGACATTGCTCATGGCATTTATAAGATCATTAAAGGGACAGAACTTGAGGCCAAATTAAACTTAGTTAAAGCAGATGGGACAAATACTAACACAGGACATATGCATGGGTCAATCAGATATTTGGAAATGTTTTTAGGGCAACCTCTTCAGTGGGATATTTGTCTTCTGCATTTAAATGAATTGCCACTTAGACACATCTTCATAACTTTAAATGGGGCAACGAAAAGTCCAGACAAATTTTCTGGCCCTATTGGTTCTCAGCTCAATGGGGATGTGTCAGAATGGAATGTTGTGGACTTCAAATCTATACCTTATCCTGCATTTGTGCTTCTACCAAATGAGGTGGTCAATAATTTATCAACAGACCAATACTATGGATACTGCATCTGCTGGGCAATTATTACTGGTGAAGTGGATGAAGACCTTGCACTCTTAGAAGTTGGCCTGCTAAATCACTCTCGATGGCTCACCTTAGCCTGTAGAATTCTTCGCTTTTATGTTTCACAAAAAAGACCCAGTAAGAACCTCAAAATCATAGTAGAATTCATCATCAAAGTATACTTTTACAGTTGGTTCAATATCAAGGCTAATAAGAGGCTAAGTGATGGGTCAAGAAACCTATTCAATATGATCCAAAGAGTAAATAAATTCCCTGACAGGAAAATTAGAGAAATTTGTTATGACGTATTAAACAATAACAGCTATTTTGCTCATGGTGAAAATACTTTAGTTGGAATGGTGGCTGATGAAGATGAAGAGGTGAGGAGGTGTGCTGTCAATAAAGTTCTGTGTCTGAGGGGAGTTATAGAGGATTTTGATGATGAATCTGGTAGTAGCAATGATTTTGAAGGTGGAATAATTGAAAGTGATGATGAGAATGAAGGGATCATGAAGGTGGTACTGATGAATATCCTGCTATAGATGAGAATGTTAGCGTCTTTAGAAAGCCAATCATCAATTTCAAAGCTTCTGCATACCACAAGCTGTCTGCTATGTCTCAATGGGAAACTGTTCCACCTGTATTAAAAGAATTCAGTAATGATGAACTGCGTGATATCATTAATACCGCATTGAAACTGGATCACGAGTGCCACAGTCAGAATGTTGAAAGGCACATCAAGCTTGTCACCGAAGCATCCTTGGCTGTTGTAGGTCATGAGCGTAGAGATGGTCTTATTAGAAACAAAATTAGATCACGTAAATTAATGAAAGATTTTGTGTCTAAAAATATTTTAAGTTCTAGATTATTATTTATCATGCTAAAATATGACAAAATGACAATTTGTTAATTGTATAATTTAATGTTTGGCGTTTTGGAATGTCAAAAAGCATTTTCAATGAATTTAAAATGGCTGATTTTGATTGATTTTGATTGATTTTGATTGCTGATTGAAAACCACTAATACATGTCAATTTGCAGCTTGAGAATGTTTTATTGTGTTGACATTCAGTTGAAAGGGGGTCTATGGGCCCAAAAAATTAGTTTTTCTAAAATAACTCAAAAACTAAAGGTTTTATGAAAAAATACCACTCTTAATCATTTGTTTTAAATCAAATTCTGCATCTTCTGATATAAACTATCTCTCTAACATGTTCAGAAGAAGAGATATTGCCATTTTCCTGATTTTGCTAGTGCGGCATTAGATGTTTTTACAAAAACGGGGGTGGCCGGACACACGTTGGTGGCCACCAATTATTTTTCTCAGGAATCTTATTTTTATATCAAAAGCCAACTGTTAGTCACTCTGATAAATTAAAATCAAACAAAAATTATAGTTTCAGCCCGGCCTATAATGTGGCATGTACAGTTTATGGTTTCTCATGCATATGGCCCGCGGGAAAGAATTTACAAATTTTTAAAAATTATTTGACTTGTGTGACATTGAACCAAATGATGAACTAGTATGCAGCCAGATGAAAACCGGTTCCCGTCTGTAAGCACTCGATGTATTGTGTGAAGTTTTATGTGTATATATATATATATAATTGTAACTTCAATTAATTATTTTAACAATATATATATATATATATAATGTAAAAAAGAATCAGATCAATGTTACTCCTATTTGTACAGTATATGTGTGAGAAACATTGAAGGCTATATAACGTAAAAATGTGTTGTATACAGTAATGAAATGTTGAAAATAAAAGGCTTTTTCTTACCCGACACACACACACACACACACACACACACACACACACACACAAGAAAAATAAAAAACTTGCATCACTTCACCGATGATGAGGCAATCGTAGGGACCGAGTGTCCTGTAACACTTCTAGCCACGTATTCAAATCACCGTCGTCAATTAAAGCTATTACGAAAAGTATCTACAAAACGATCCAGCTCCGCCCGGGTCCTTCAAGGTAAAAAGGTACGGTTGTAGACAGAAATTTTTAATTTATTTTATGGTCACAATTAAGTTCATATATTTTTTCTGAAGAAAGTTTCCAGGCCTCTGAATTATATATAAATTAATAGGTAAACGTAGAAATTTGGAATGTCCCTTTAAGAGAAAAAAGATGAAAAATATTGCACTTCAAATTGAGTTTTCGTATAGGCATTCTACTCCTCTATTCGTTTAACGCTTCAGAGGAAAATAAACTACAGAAATGGGTTCTGGTAGCCTATAGTTTTAACGTGGTACCAATACTGATGAGGTTTTTTGAATGATATATGTAAAACCATATTAAACGCTGAGTTGAAATACATGATATATATATATATATATATACATATATATATATACATATATATATACATATATATATATATATACATATATATACATACAGAGAGAAAGAGAGGTATTCAGTTTAAATCACATTTCATAGTTTTAGTAAAAATTAGCCATTAAATTTATAATGTGACTATTTTAAAATGTCTAATTTATGCGTCAAATATAAGCAACGCTAATTCTTATCATATATATATATATATATATATATATATATATATATATATATATATATATATATATATAGAGAGAGAGAGAGAGAGAGAGAGAGAGAAAAGTTGTAAAAGTCTTTGGTTGAAATACAGAGGTATAATTTTCTACTTACATTTCGTGTGTGCGACAATCCATTGTCTCAGTCTGTACAGCTTCACAAATGTTGGCCACTTCTTGCAATGAAAATAATTCTCCCGGGTCAGAAGCTGCGAAGTGCAGCATAGATGCTTCAACCCTGTAGAACATCAGGATAAAATCACTCATCCGTGTGTATATATGTATATATGTAAATATATGTATACAGGGTGTTTGAAAACTTTCTGTACAAATTGTAATGGGGGATAGGCAACACCAAGACAAACCCTTTTCGTCTATAAGTGTATGTCTGCTGACGTCACCATTCGGCGCGAGGGGGCGCCGCTGCAATTGCCTAAAAGGTGAAGTGGGCTAGATTCGCGCTTGCCGCGGGCATTCTTAAATCGGACGTAGTACGCGTAACATGGAGCGCTTCACGACTGCTGAGATGGCTGACATGCATATGGTGTATGGGGCTGCCAATGGAAACGGAAGAGCTGCTGTGAGGTTGTACCGACAGCGCTTCCCAAACAGACGTGTGCCAAACCACCAAACGTTTGCGCATTTGCATCGGCGACTGCGAGAAACTGGAACATTCCATGCAAACATGCATGACACTGGTCGGGAGAGAAACGTGCGCACTCCTGACATGGAAGACGAAATCCTACGGCGATTTGAGGACAATCCAAGCGCAAGCACGTGAGGTGTTGCACGTATCCTCGGTGTGAACCACGACCTGGTCTGGAGAGTGTTGCACGAGCAGCAGTTACATCCGTTTCATCGTCAGAGAGTCCAGGCATTACAACCTCGGGATTACCCTCTTCGTGTGGAATTCGCACGCTGGTTTCTGCAGCAGACAGCGGTGCAGCCTAATTTTCCGGCTTATGTGCTGTTCTCAGATGAGGCCTGTTTCACACGTGAGGGTGTGTTTAACATGCACAATTCTCACGTGTGGGTGCACGCAAATCCACATGCTACACGGGTGCATGCTCATCAAGAACGGTTCGCCGTCAATGTTTGGGCGGGTATCGTCCATGGCAAGTTGATTGGGCCGTACCTGCTGCCTGCCCGACTCGACGGGCGTGTTTATCGGATATTTCTTGAAGAAAACGTTGCCGGAACTGCTGGAAGATGTTCCCGTGGCTATTCGTAGACGAATGTGGTTTCAACACGACGGGGCCCCAGCACACTCCAACAACGATGTGCGGGATTATCTGAACGCCACTTTTGGGGACCGATGGATAGGCCGGGGGGGCCGTAGCCTGGCCACCGAGATCGCCCGATTTAACATGCCTCGATTTCTTCCTGTGGGGACACATGAAGAACCTCGTGTACGAGACTCCCATTTACTCAGAAGAAGACCTCGTAGCAAGAATCGCTGTCGCCGCTGGAACTGTTCCCGAAATGCCGGGAATCTTTCGACGTGTACGTCGGTCAATGCTTCGACGCTGTCGGGCATGCATTGATGCTACCGGTCGCAATTTTCAGCACCTTCTTTAAATAAACATGCCTTCTTTAAATAAACATGTTACGCGTACTACGTCCGATTTAAGAATGCCCGCGGCAAGCGCGAGTCTAGCCCACTTCACCTTTTAGCCAATTGCAGCGGCGCCCTCTCGCGCCGAATGGTGACGTCAGCGGACATACACTTATAGACGAAAAGGGTTTGTCTTGGTGTTGCCTATCCCCCATTACAATTTGTACAGAAAGTTTTCAAACACCCTGTATATATATATACAGGGTGATCAAAAAGTAACGCAACCCATGGAGAAACGCACATAATTGATTTTTTCCTTCTGTTGCAGGTGGTGAATATATGAAAAAGATGAAATACACCTTGGAGCAGCGTATATTCATTGTCACGCAGTACATTCGCTCCAGAAGCTATGCCCAGACGCAGGAGGCCTTCACGATCTCCGGATTTATCGCCTTCCGACTTTTTCTTGTGGGGTTACCTGAAAGATGCTGCATATGTCACTCACCCGCACAGTATTCCAGAATTGCAGGCGATGTTTCAGAAGTGTGTTGATGCAATTTCACAGGAAACGTTGCAAAGGGTCTTTAAGAACATGAATCGCCGTATCCACTTGTGTGAAGCACAGAACGGTGCCCACTTCCAGCACTTGCTCTGAAATAAATCGTTTTCCCATGGGTTGCGTTACCTTTTGATCACCCTGTATATATATATATGTGTATATATATGTATATACATAAATAATATGTGTCTATTCTCAATTTAGCGAATGTAACTTACATAACATCTCCAACTTCGTATACGCCTGGTGATAAAAAGAAATCTGATTCATTGTCTGTATGAATGTTCACTGGAAAATATCAGCTAATATGGCCTCGAGATGAAAGTGGACCCCCTTCTGTATGCGGAGCTTTGATCCAATTCAAGTGACGTCGGCCTGAACTCAAATTTAATAAGTGGACACTCAACATATTTTAAATAAATTTTAGTGCTATTTAAATTTGGTTTTATTATTATTATTATTATTATTATTGTCTCCAGTCTAGGTTACATCACAACTAAAGTTAAGGCTCATTTCATTAAGCAGTGGAAAACTGAGTACTTGATGGGTCTAAGGGAGAGACATAAAAAAATAACTAAGGATTGGTCTGGCACGATTAAAGTTGGGAACCTTGTTCTAATACACGAGAGTACTCCATGGCAGTACAGGACTCTTGTTCGAGTTTTAGAACTCAGACCAGGGGCAGCCGGGGTAACAAGGGTGGCCAAATTAAGGACTTCAACGAGTGACACAACAAGAGACATTTCTCTTTTGTACCCACTAGATGATATATAAAAATGATATGCGTGTATGATAGTTGCAATTTGGTGTAAAGAATAGAAAAGAATGTCATACATTTCAGTCAAGGGTAATGCATGGTGAATTAAAAAATATGTATATATTTTGGTCAACTAAATATTTTTGCATCATTATTTCTTGGACATCTTCTATCTTCAACAGTAAGATTTAATATGATCCTAAAAGCTGGTTTAAAATTATATTAAAAATAATGCAGTAATGTCGAACTGGTGCTACAGGCAGATGTTTTCACCTTGGTAGAACACCATATATATTTGTGTGTGTATATATATATATATATATATATATATATATATATATATATATACGTAAGAGTAACTTTTATATGAAAATGAAAAAGTTTATTGTGCCCCTTATTGGGAATAAGGTAGAATGCATGATGACAAGGTGAAAAATGAATAAGTTAACCTAAAATAGAATCTATTTTTAATATAAAGATAAATGAATATTGTTTATAATAAGATTTAAAGATATATTTGTATATATTTTTATATATTTATTAAGCCAGAAACTTGCTTTAAATACTTCTTAAATGCGGATAAAAGACGAAAAATTAATAAGTTACCCCAAAATAGAATCTAGTTTTAATATAAAGTTAAACGAATATTGATTATAATAAGATTTAAAGATATGTTTGTGTCTTAAGACAAAAAATTTGTTTTTGCATTAATTTGGTTTATCATATTTGAGTTTTTGATTAAAAGAGCGCCTAGCCCACAACACAATGGCCTCGTGGTGGTTTTCTGCTACGAGAAGCTGAATAGATTTAACTCTTGGCTGTGCCGTTTTTTAAGACCTTATTGGTCTACCATGGCCTCATAAATGTATTAATACGTTTTAATACTCTCTCTTACGTTACCTTCCTAGTTCAGGAAAAGTTAGGTTACCCCTTTTGGGGGGAGGTCTTGGGCCTCCCTTCAACCCCATCCCCCACGGGTGCCAACTCCCCCTCCCCCTTTTCAACATTGATCAGCATTGCATTGCAATTGCACTCCCATTTTGAGGTCATACTACTACTTATATATATATACGGTGTGTGTGTGTGTAGTGGTGTAGTGGTTAGCGTCGCTGACTACGAATACATCGGCCCCGGGTTCGAGACCCGACGGCAGTCGACGCGCAGCAAAATCCAGCTGTTCATCTTTCCACACAATAAAGAAAGTGGTTGGTAGATAAATGGGTACCCTAGGTAGCCTAGTGGTTAAGACGCTGGGCTGCTGATGGGGCGTGGTTCGGATTCCACGTTAAACTGTAGGTCTAAGGTGGAGTGAAAAGCTTGATCTTCGTCAGAATAAACAATTCGGGCGGAAGCTAACCAAAAGGTTACCAAAGGTAAGGTATATATATATATATATATATATATATATATATATATATATATATATATATATATATATATATATATATACCTTATGAACCTTATGTTGTTTCGTGTGTTGGTCTCTCTTCACACGGAGGTCAAGCTGGTGGCCCCGCCTCTAGGTCTGGCCTGGTGGAGGAGCGAGTTGCTTTTTTGCGCTCTCCACCTTACATAGCCAGGCACGCCCGGCTCATCTGGTACTGTCCTGAGCCAGGCATCCAGTCTTTTCTT
>JAJOZX010003580.1:492500-497500 GCA_023014485.1 Bathynomus jamesi | reverse complement strand
TGCCCAACATCGAGTAGTCCGACTTGGGATTGGCGTAGCCAATGTGCATCACTTTGCATTTACCCAAGTTAAACGGCATTTGCCATTTTTCGGACCACTCTCCTATCCTACCTAGGTCCGCACGCAGTTTCCTCGATCGCTTCGGGCGTCCCAACATTGGCCCCAAGCTTGGTGTCATCAGCGAATTTGGCGATCCGACTGACGATGCCACCGTCGATATCATTTATGTAAATGGTAAACAACAGTGGCCCCAAAACGGAACCCTGAGGAACCCCACTAGTGACCGAGGCCCAACCCGAACTAGCCCCTTTAATTACCACCCTCTGCCGCCTATTCCTCAGCCAGTTTTCAATCCACCTACCTATTTCCCCACCGATACCCAGCGCGCGCACTTTCGCCATTAGCCGGCGGTGAGGTACCTTATCAAAGGCTTTCTGAAAGTCGAGATAAAGTATATCAATCGCCCTACTCTTATCGTACTCACTCAACATGACGTGGAAAAACTCGAGCAAGTTGGTGAGACACGACCTATGCCGTCTAAACCCATGTTGGGAGTCCCCAAGCAGCTTGTAGGAATCCAAATGGTCAACGATTCTATCAGCTATTATCCTTTCTAATAATTTACCTACAACTGAAGTGAGACTAATAGGACGATAGTTCCCTGGACTTTCGTGATCCCCTTTCTTAAAGATAGGGGTCACGTTGGCCTCCCTCCAGTCACCAGGCACCTGGCCCATCTCCAACGATTTGTTGAAGACTGTAGCCAGGTGGGGAGCCACCTGGTCGCGCACTTCTCGCAAAACACTGGGGAGAAACTGGTCTGGCCCAGGAGCCTTAAACGCGCTCAGTTTGTCTATTCTATGAGCAACGACTGTCGCGGTACATCTAACACTATCCAGGCCAGCACCTTCGTGCCTCACAGCTGGCTCGGGGATGACGCGGGTATCCTCCCTGGTGAACACTCCCGCAAAGTACTCATTAAGCACATTAGCGATGTCCGCGTCGGAGGTCCGCAGAACGCCGCTTCCGTCCTTTAAAGGACCTATCATGCTTCTAATGGGCTTTCTACTATTAACATAACTGAAGAACTCCTTAGGGTTCCCCTTGCAGAGGCTTGCCACCCGTAGTTCTTCGTTACGTTTCGCTAGCCTAACCTTCGCCTTCACTTCCCTACACAGGCGGACATACGCTTCAGTGTTCTCGTGGGAACGATTGGCCTTCGCCCTCCTATACGCTACTTTCCTATTTCGGATAGCCGAAGCGATGCCACGATTGAACCACTTAGGCTGCGTTGAAGCAGGGGTGACCGGTTTTGAGGGTATGGCAGCAGACTGCAGCACCATAAACTCATCCCGGAATGCACTCCACACTCCCTCAACATCGCCGCCAACCTCTAACCCCATCTCTGCTACGCTATCCCTGAGGCTAACAAAGTTCGCCCGCCGGAGATCGAGCTTACTGCCTCTCGAGTTACTACGCTTCACCCGAGGGACGCACACACGGAACCTAATAAGACCGTGATCACTCCCGCCCAACGATTCGTCAACGGTGAGGCCAGTGACGAGGTTGTCTTCGGTCGTGAATACTAAGTCTAGAACGCTTTCGCCTCGTGTAGGCTCGTTGACCCACTGAGTGAGGAAGTTCTCATCAGCAAAGTCAACTAGCCTCCTCCCTTCAGCATCGGCAGTCCTGTTTTCCCACTTTATGCCGCGACAGTTGAAGTCTCCTAAAACTACACACACCCTATCCCCTAGCAGGCTACTGAGTTCGGTGTACAGGGCTGTATCCTCCTCGAGGAGGAGATGCGGAGGTCTGTACACCAAGATTAACCTATAGTTCGTCCCTCCCACGTTCAGATCGACGCCAAGCAGCTCCCGTTCCGACCGGAACTGGCAGTCAACCGGACTCAACGTGTCTCTGACGTATATTAGTACCCCACCCCCCTCCCCACGGGTGCGGTCTTTGCGAAACATTCTATACCCGGGAATTTCGAACTCCCCAACGTAGTCCCTACGATCAGTATGAATCCAGGACTCGGTGATAGCAACGATATCCTGGTATTCTGATGCTAAGAGCGCCCGTAGCTCGCGAAACTTGTTCCTAATTGACCTAGCATTAAAAAGCATTGCACGGAGGGAGCCTTCCCTATTCTGACCGCCCCCTAGCACGACCCGTTTCCCGAACAGCCAGGGCTGTCGGGAGTTGAAGAGCCCCTCACTAACGAGGGGGCAACTTCCGCAGGAGACTGAGCCCCCTCCAACGTAGGAGGAGGGTCACCCACCTGTACTTCGACGCACCCTTCAGTCGAAGGTACGTCCGCCACCGGCTCATCCTCATCTCTCCCCGGTGGGGGCCCATCATCTCTCCCAGGACTCGACCTCACCATTCTGTATAGGTGCCGGTCGAGCAGCGCGCCTAGCACACCTTTACCCTTGTATTGAGGTGGACACCATCCCTCTGGTAAAGGTCCCACCTACCCGAAAATGCATCGAAGGGGTCAATAAACTTCACGCCCAGCGGAACGCACAAGTCTTGTACCCTCTCGTTGATGCCAATGACCTTACTGAGCGCGTGGTCACTGCATTCATTCGCGGTAAAATACCCATTAACATTCCCCTGTCTGTCTTCAGTTTTAGATCATCCGCAAGAGACATGATCTCGGTGATGATCCCTTCTGTAAGACCTACCCCACCGCCTTTGAGGAACAGGTCATTGCCACCAGCGTGGACAACGATCGCAGTCCTCCGACTAGCCACGCGCACCTTCTCTACCTCCTTCCTTAAGTGCGCCGTTCCCCGCCCAGGTAAGCACCTTACCTTCCTCCCATCCCGGTTTGCAGAAGCAAAGTACTTCTCCTGGCCCCTGATCTGCGAGTCCCCAATCAAAACGGTGTCTTCCTCCTTCGAGCACAGGAGACTAAAGCGGTTAGAGGTCTTGACAGGGGCAACTGGGGTCTCAGGCTTCGGCTTCGCAGCCTTCTTGCCCGAGACCTTTCGAAACCCGTCGCCACCCATACACGCAGTTACACCACCCGACCCACCCCGACAGGTAGCTACATCCTTCGGTTTCTTTGGGCCATCAGCAGGCCCCTTCCCACCCTTCTCTATCGATCCCTTCCCACCCTTCTCTATCAGCCCCTTCTTTGAGCCCTCCCTTTGTTCTGATACTTAATCTTACAGTTTGAATCTGCTGGTGTGTTTTTAATTTGATCTTGTCCACTGGGTTGGATTTCCAGTGCTACGACCCTAGCTTCAAGCTTTTTTACTAATTCCTTTAGCTCTTTAACTTCCTTTTCGTGGTTGTCTCTAAGTTTACAAAACAAACATACACTAAGGGATGTGATATCGCTGATACTACCCTCTGGGAAGTCTACGCACCAATGATTAACTTTACATTTAAAGCATTCTGCTTTCAATTTAGCTGGCCCTGCCATATTTTCTCTTTTTTTTTGTTTTTTCTGAATACTCTGAATAAGATAAAGCGTTCTAGCAATGAAAACTATCCAAAAACGTTATGACCAGTATATAAAAAGGGGGGGGGGGTGAATTAATCCCGCGCGTAGCCGCACCCGCCTTTTTGCAAGTGACGTTCATTCCTTCCAGAAGACTACACCTCTCCTGCTGCCGCACCGACCAAAGGTCTCCCCAGGGCCGGACCGTCCCAAACGTGTCGCAGCTACCAACTGACAAACACTCGCGACGCAAGCGTCACGGATTTTCCGCCAGGAGCGACAGCGAGATGCAGCCCCTTACTAAGTCTTACTAGTCACTCACAAGCGGCCAGACTCTTAGAATCCAGTGTTCAAGGGATATCCCACCAGACCCAGAGGCTACGCCCGAGACTTTACGCTGGCCTGGCAGCCAGCTGGGCAGTAAAGCCCTCTCACCTCAGAGCAGTACAGCCAAGCACCATCAATTGGTCACCAAAGAACGGTCGCAGTGGGCTGGTCAAGCCATTACGCGTTAGGAATGGCTTGAGAGAGAGAGAGAGAGAGAGAGAGAGAGAGAGAGAGAGAGAGAGAGAGAGAGAGATATTCAAACTGATTTATCCGATTTCAACTGAGAATACGTCCGTACCTATCAACTGTGCATACACCACATGAAAGAGGAAATCTCCGAGTTTTACAAGATCACCGCGAGAGGGCTCCAAAGTCACGCCGTGGCCTAGCCTAGCAACAAACAGTCAGTGTGAAAATGGCGTCCGCACAGCAGAAGGCGTTTTGTGTGTTGCAGTTTTCGAGCTGTAAATCGGTAGTCACAGTGCAGCGTGAGTTTCGTCGACGTTACAGAACAGATCCACCGGGTGCTCAGAGCATCCGTCGGTGGTATCGGCAGTTCGAGGAAACAGGATGTTTGTGTAAAGGCAAGTCCACAGGACGACCGCGCGTGTCTGAGGATAATGTGCAAAGAATCAGAGTGTGTTTCCAAGTTTCCACAGCTAGCCCCCTAGGTCGGCCGGATCTTACACCGTGCGACTTCTTCCTTTGGGGGTACGTTAAGGATACTGTGTACGTGCCTCCGTTGCCCACATCTTTGGATGAGCTCCGAACTCGCATTGTTACTGCCGTAGAGTCAGTGACAACGGACATGCTGGAGCGAGTATGGGAGGAATTCGACTATCGTGTCGACGTTGTTCGTGTAACTAGGGGTAGTCACATAGAGCATTTATGAGGTGAGAGACAAAATTTGGACAGTTTTTCTTTTGGTTGATGTATCACAAATCACTCTGTATTTGTAACATTAAAAAATATTCTCATTTGAAATCATGTGAATCATTTTGAATAGCCCTATATATATATATATATATATACAGTGCCCGCGAAAAGTATCCGATCACCCTTGAAATTTGTATTTTTTACATAAAAAACAATGTTTAAATGTATACTAACCTTATATTAGTATTTTGTCATCTGTCCTTTGGTTTGGATGACTTGTTCTAGACGTTTTGGCATGGATTTAATCAAGTTTTGACAAACTTCCACTGATATTTCCTTGCACCAT